>CAUYLG010058151.1:0-12106 GCA_963573385.1 Cacajao melanocephalus
GCAGTGGTGTGATCTCGGCTCACTGCAACCTCTGCCTCCTGGGCTCAAGCTATTCTCCTGCCTCAGCTTCCCAAGTAGCTGGGACTACAGGCATGTGCCACCACACCTGGCTAATTTTTTCTTTTTTCTTTCTTTCCTCCCCCACCTTTTTTTTTTTTTGAGACGGAATCTCACTCTGTTGCCAGACTGGAGTGCAGTGGTGTGATCTCGGCTCACTGCAACCTCTGCCTCCTGGGCTCAAGCTATTCTCCTGCCTCAGCTTCCCAAGTAGCTGGGACTACAGGCATGTGCCACCACACCTGGCTAATTTTTGTATTTTTAGTAGAGATGGGGTTTCACCATCCGTGTTGACCAGGATAGTCTCGATCTCCTGCCCTCATGATCCACCCGTCTCAGCCTCCCAAACTGCTGGGATTACACGTGTGAGCCACCTGTGCTCAGCCAAGATTGATCATCTTTTAACATATTTTTTTGGGAGGGAAATTAGGATTTTCTCTTTTGGAAAGTACCTAGTCAAGTCTCCTGCCCATTCTTCTATTGGGTTGACCATCTTTTTTCTTATTAATTTATAGATATTCTTTAAATATTCTGGGTTGAGCTTGTCTTGCTGTAACTTCTCTGGACTTCCCTTTTTGTAATCTTAATGGTATTTTTTGATGAGTACAATTCTTAATTATAATCATGTCAAACTTACCACTTTTTTTTTCTTATTTGGTTAGTAATTTCCGTGTATGATGTAAGAAAACTTTGTCTACCTTGAAGTTCTCTGTTGCATCTACTTTTCAGTTTCATTAGTTTTTGCTCTTAATGGTCTCATTTGTTTCCTTTTTTTTTTTTTTTTAGGTTCAATTGCTATTCCTTTTCTAAATTTTTAAGACTAAATGCTTTGCTTACTGATTTTCAGCTCGTATTTTGTTTCTAATATATGCATGACTTTAGTTATCTCTCCAATTTTGATGTGTTTTATTTTCATTGTAAATCACATAAAAATATTTTCTCATTTCCTTAGTGATTTGTTCTTTGACCTACGGGTTGTTTGAAGTGTATTTCAATTTTAAAATTTTCCAAACACATGGCAATATTTTTGCTATTATTTGTTCCTGATTTCAAGCTTAATTCTGCTGTAGTCAGAGACCTTACTTTGCATGATTTAAATCCTTTGAAATTTGCTGACTCTTGCTTTTGTGCAGGATATGGTCAATTTTTATAATTAATGTTCCATGTGTCCTTGTATTTAAGTCTTTGCCTCATGCTCTTCTGAGAGAACACAGACTAAGATATGACAGTTGAATCTTCATTAAGAAACCTAGATTTTATCAATATATAACAATCTTTCTTGTCCTGTTCAATATGTTTTTGCTTTGAACATACTCTGTCTGATATGAATGTTGTACTTATGCTTTTAAAATTTGCATTTGGCTAATACACATTTGCCCTTTCTATATTTAACATAGAAAGACATTTCATTTGTGCCCTTGAAAACTGTATAGTTGGATTTCGTCTTTGACTTAATCTGGGAATTTTTTCTTTTAATAGTGAAACTTTACATATTGGCATTTACTTCTAAAACTATTTGATATTATTTCCTTAGCTTTGTGTCATGTTTTTAATTTTTATGCCCCATTGTTTTTTTTTTTTTTTTTTGCTTCATTTTAAACTAGAGAGCTATATTTACTTTAAAAAGCCATTTTGGAAGATATATTTTAATCAGAGTAGTGGGTTTTATTAAGATTTTCAAAAACATTCTTTGATGATTTTCTAATTTTTATAACTAAACATGAAATTGTATTTTCAATTTTTTCTCCTTAATATGCAGTGTGAGCATATTTTTATTCTCTTGTCCTCAGCCTCTTGGGTTTTATTCACACAATCTAGTGTCTTGCATTAGGTTATCTTAAAAATAATTTTTGACATTTGTATTACTTTATAAACAGATTTACAAGCATTTCTTCGACATACAGCCTTTTTGGCTGACTGCGGAACTCACCGTTGTCTTTTAATATCTTGATTTCCCCAAAGCTGAGTTGTTAAGTTTCTATCATGTCTTGACTAGTTAGTGTTCAAGTGGTTTTTTAATTCTGGAAAAATGCATGATGGCACGTTTTCTACATCTTTGTTGAAAATGGTTTTGTTTTTGCTTCTACACTAAAAAAGGCGAGTTTTCTGGGTCTAAAATTCTTAAGTCACAAACTTTTCCAGACTGTGTCTAGATATTCATCTCTTCACTGATACTTGAAATCAGATACCTGAAAGGTAGATATTCTTATAATTTTATTACAGATTATTTCTCTAGTCTGGGAAAGCATTATTTTCTTTTCCTTATTGCTTCTGTTCTGGTATTTCTTGAAAACGAGTAAGTTATCTTTATGTTGCATTTTGTCATTTTCCGTTCTCCATTTCTATTATTTTCTTTGTCATAATTTTTGTCCTTGTCGCTTTCTCCTTAATTCTGGGAAAGCTAGTATTTTTGAAAATCAGTATCACTGAATGTTTTATTCAGTATGTTTATTCTTTTTTCGTGCATGATTTAAGAGTATGTTACTGCATTTTACTTTTTCATTATTTAGACTTTTAACACTTTTTTTGCCTGGCTGTACCAGGAAAAAGCTACATTGCCTAAAATGAGCCAGGATTGAGATATTTCTGAAAGTCTTTTCAGAGACTCATTGACTCTCTCCCAAGATGATCCGCTGTTTGTCTGGAGAGAAAATTTCAAACTCTGTGCTTTCTGTCTGGTCCTATCTAATCAGTATCTATGAGGACTCCCTTGAAGTTTCTGGCATTTATTTAGCAAATATTTACTGAATACCTATTATTTTGGGGGTATTCTTCTAGGCACATGTGATTCATCAGTGAATGAACAGATAAATAACCCCCCTTTAAAAATTTTTTTGATGGTAAAATATACATAACATAAAATTTACCATATTAACCATTTTTAAGCACACAGTTCAATAGTATTAAGTATATTCACATTACTATGTATCCAATCTCCAAAATTCTTTTCATCTTTCAAAACTAAAACTCTGTACCCGTTAAACAACAACTTAACTATTTTCTCCTCCTCCCAGCTCCTGCAAACTACCATTTTACTTTTTATCTCTATGGATTAGACTACTCTTGGTGTCTCATATGAGTGAAATCATACAGAATTTGTCCTTTTGTGTCTGGCTTACTTCACTGAGCATAATGTTTTCAAGGTTCATCCATGTTTTAGGATGGATCAGAATTTCCTTCCTTTGTAAGGCTGAGTAACATTCCATTGTATGAATATGCCACATTTTGTTTATTCGTTTATCAGTAGACACTTGAATTGCTTCTATCTTTCAGTGATTGTGAATAATGTTGCTATGAACATGGGTGTACAAATATTTTTTAGAGACACTGCTTTTATTTCTTTTCGGTATATATCTAGAAGTAAAATTGCTAGTTCTAGTTTTAATTTTTTGAGGAACCACCATGTTGTTTTCCACAGTGGTTGTACCATTTTACATTTCCACTAACAACACACAGGGGTTCCAGTTTCTTCTCATACTCAGCAGCATTTGTTGTTTTCTGCTTTTTAATAGCAGCCATCCCTCTCCTCCCTCCCATCCCATCTCTCCCTTCCTTCTCTTCCCTCCCCTCCCTCCCCTCCTTTCCTTCCGTCTCCCTCTCTACCTTCCCTCTCTCCCTTCGTCCCTTTCTTCCTTTCTTCCTTTCTTCCATTTCTTCCATTCTTCCCTCTCATGCTAGTTTGAGTTGAGGTTTCTGTCACTTAAAAACAACAGTGTTCTTACTCCTATACCAATCTTTCCATAATAGTGGCAGCCCTTCTTTTCTCGAATCTCTCTCTCTTTTTGTTGTGTGGCTCTTAGGTCTCCCAGCTCTCTAACCGGACCCCTTGCTGCTGGCCGCTGTTTCTTCTGCTGCTCCATGGCATCTTTCCCATGATTCCGTGCTTTCCTCTCTACTTTTTGCTTTCTAGCTGTTATCCTCAGATAGCTCACTCACTCACACAGTGCTAGCTGCCACTGTGGGGGAGACCCTTCAGCGGTCCACCCTAGAGCTCCAGTGTCAGCTCTGGATGACAGCTGTATCCATATAATGCCTCACCAGTGGTCCAGAAACTTACTACTACAGTGCGCAATAAGAAAAACTAGGCTTTTAGAACTAGGCAGGCCTGAGTATGAATACTTGATCTGAGCATAAGGAACTACAGGCATATCTTAGATATCATGCAGGTTTGGCTCCAGACCACTGGAATAAAGCAAATATGGCAATAAAGAAACTATTTTAATGAAGTGAATATCACAGTGAAGAGAGTCACACAGATATTTTTGATTTCCCAGGGGTTAAAAGAGTTACATTTACACTATACTGTAGTCTGTGAAGTATGTAATAGCATCATGTCTAAAAATGTAAGTACTTAATTAAAATAGTTTTTTTTTTTTGCCAAAACTTGCTAATAATCATCTGAGCCTTTAGCAAGTTGTAATCTTCTTTGCTGGTCGAGAGTCTTGCCTTGATGTTGATGGCTGCTGACTGATGATGGTGCTGGTTGCTGACGGTTGAGTGGCTGTGGCAGTTTCTTAACCTAAGGCAACAATGAAGTTTGCAGCATTGATTGACTCTTCTTTCCCTGAAAGATTTCTTTGTAGTGTGTATTGCTGTTTGATAGCATTTTACCCACGGTAGAACTTCTTTTAAAATTGAAGTCGATCCTCTCAAACCCTACTGCTGCTTTTTCAACTAAGTTTATGTAATAAACTAAATTCTTTGTTGCAGTTTTAACAATGTTCACAACATCTTCCCCAGGAGTAGATTCCACTGCAAAAGAAAAAAAAAAAACACTTTTTTTTTTTTGGTCATCCATAGAAGCGACTCCACATTTGTTAAAGTTTTATCATGACATTGCAGCGATTCAGTCACATTTTCAGGATCCATTTATAATTCTAGTTGTCTTGCTATTTCCACCATCTGCAGTGACTTCCTCCACTGAAGTCTTGAACCTTTCAAAGTTGTCCATAAGGGAAGGGATCAGTTTCTTCCAAATTCCTGTTGATGTTGACATATTGACTTCCTCCCATGAATCATGAATATCCTTAATGATGTCTAGAATGGTGAATCCTTTCCAGAAGGTTTTCAATTTACTTTGCCCAGATCCATCAGAGGAATCACTAACTATGGCAGCTATAGCTTTATAAAATGTATTTCTTAAATAATAAAACTTGAAAATGGAAATTGCTCCTTGATTCACGGGCTGCAGAATGGGTGTTGTGTTATTAGGTATGAAAACAACACTAATCTCCTTGTTCATCTCCATCAGTGTTCTTGGGTGACCAGGTACATTGTCAATAAGCAGTAATATTTTAAAAGGACTCTTTTATTTCTGAGGAGTAGATCTCCACAGTGGGATTAAAATGTTTGTAAACAGATGTGTTGTCATCCAGGCTTTGTTTTTCCATTTATGGAACAACAGTAGATTTAGCACAGTACATTTAACATGGTTCTTAAGGGCCCTTCGATTTTTGAAATGGTCCTTGAGTATTGGCTTCGACAAAGTCATTAGCTGTATTGGCCCCTAACAAGAGAGTCACACATTCCTTTGAAGCTTTGAAAGCAGGCATTGACCTCTCTTTAGCTATGAAAGTCCTAGATGGCATCTTCTTCCAAGAGAAGCCTGCTTCATGTACACTGCAAATCTGTCATTAAGTGTAGTCACTTTCATGGATGATCTTAGCTAGATCTTCTGGATAACTTGCTGCAGCTTCTACATCAGGAGTTTCAGACCAGCCTGGCCAACATGGTAAAACCCTGTCTCTCCTAAAAATAAAAAATTAGCTGGGCATGGTGGCACACACCTATAGTCCCCAGCTACACGGGAGGCTGAGGCAAAACGATATCTTGAACCTGGGAGGTGGAGGTTGCAGGGAGCCAAGATTGCACCACTGCACTCCAGCCTGGGCCACAGAGTAAGACTCTGTCTAAAAAAACAAAACAAAACAGGAAGTATGCTTGTATATCTTGTGTTTTGATCAGGACCCATTTGGTTGTATGAAAATCGATCCTCACTAGTCACTAGTAAAGAGGTGTTTTAATGTGGAGAAATAAGGAGCATCTCACAGGCATCAAAGAGCAAGAGACAAAGCATGTAAACAGGCTGTGGTGTTCAAAAACCTGTCTGCAAATTACCTGACATTTCTTCAACAATAGAGTTGGGTCTTCTTCACCTCCTCTAAACTACTGCTGGCCTCCATAGCTTGCTGCTGAACATACAATGCATCAGGAGTGATGCTTCCTGACTTCTTAGGCTAGGTCATAAAAGGCAATGCAGCTACTGCCCGGCTCTCTCTTGGTAGACACAGGCTGTTGGAGCATTGAGCAGCTTCTAGGAAGATTTCCAGGTTTCTGAAACCACTTTGAAGGAGAGACCATGTAGAAAGACCATGAAGAGATAGTAAAAGATGCCTGAGGAGCCCGAGTTTTTTCAGCCCTGCCTGTGAGATCTTCCCAGCTCAGGCCTCCAAAATGCAAGTGATCCATCCATCCATCCATTGACTGCAGCAGCAGCCACTGTTTGATGGCAACCACGGGACAGACCTCAAGTGAGAACCACCTAGCTGAGCCCAGCCAACCCCAGAAATGTGGGAAACAAGAATAATATGACTTTCAGACTGCTCAGTTTTGGGATGGTTTGTTACCCAGATCAATAGATAACTGAACACAGTACGAGGGTATAAGATTTGGAAAGCTGAGTTTATGCCCTCTGTTTCTGATGAGGCTACGAGGCCTTTTGTTGCTGTATTTTCTCTGTGCCCCTTGCTCTGTTCATCTGCATCTCTCTGCAGCTGAGCTTTCTGTTACTCAGATCTCCTTTGCTCTCCACAACTTCAGCTTTGACTCATGTGGCTCTGGCTTTGGTTTCGAACTCCTGCCATCTCCTACCTGACTCAAACTCTAGTTCACTTGGTTCAGATTCTCGGTAGAGTGAACTTGATCACCTCACCCTGGTCTATGGGGTAGATTCCCTGGGTGAGAGGCCTGAAGGTGGTCAGTTGTAGCTGGGAGCTGTGTGGGTGGGGATATCAGTGTGTAGCAGGGATGCAGGCAGGGCTGGAATGTTTTAGACAAAGGTGATGATGGGAAGGCAGTGGTCAGCATCTTAAGCTCAGCTTGAACAATTTCTTTTCCTTTTTTGTATTCATAACTAAAAATTTGATGTTGAGGGTAAATAGGCAGAGATGCCTAATTAATTTCTCAGAGTTTTGATTATCAAATGATAATCTATGTATAAAATATCCGTACAAATGCCTGGTAGATGAGAGACAATCAACAAGGTTAACTTCTCCTGCCCCCTGTCCTTTTCTCCTCTCTAAAAGAAAGAAAAAATTCTGAAATCCAATTCCTTGTCTTAGCATTTTAAGTTGCATTCCTTTCAACCTCATCCTCCTCCAGTTCTCTGCCGAACCTTGTACTCTGGCCAAACAGTTCTTTTTAAATAATCCAGGAAATAATGGGAGATTTCTCATGCCTTCTTCATCATTGCGCAAGTGATTTTCATACAGTAGTTTCTAAATAAACATTTCGGGATGGATTGGTTATTGATCAATTCATCTAGAAGCCATAAAAATCATAATGATTGGTCATTCAGAGCCAATCCCTGACTGACCAATCATCAATCTTTCAATGGCTGGCTGTGGCTGAGTAGATGAAATCCACACTCTCACCATGCCTTACAAAGCCCTGTGTGATCTTATGTTAGCTACCTCCTCATCACTGATCATTAAGCTTCAGACAAACCACCCCTTTCCTTGTTTATTATACAGCTCCTTCCTGCATAAAAACCTCCATCCATGCTGTTCCACGTTTCTGAAACATTCTTCCTCTTACCTCTTCACCTGGCTGTCTTCTGAGTCTTAACCTAAAGATTACTTTCTCACTGCCCTCTCCTTCTACACCAGACTAGATCATGTCCTTTATTCTATTTTCTTATGGCTTCACTACATTCATTGCAATGACAATAACATCAATATATATAGACTAATTTATATAGTATCTATTCCCAACTAGACTGCAAACCACTTGAAGGCAGTTGTTGTGTCTGTCTCATTCACAGTTGCACTTCTGATGTTTACATGGTGCTTGGCTCAACATAGACATCAAGCTATTATATGAATGAATAGAAGATGGTCACTAACACTTATATGGTGCTTACAGCATGCCAGGCATGTTGTAATCTCTTTAAATAAGACTGAATGAATGAGTAAATGTGCCTGGTGTAAACTATTCTCCTGATTTCGAAAGAAGTCAATATTTTAAAGCCTTCACACACTACAGCACACCTCCTAGGTGCTCAACAGATGGTATGCTATCAGCTTACTTTACTGAGTTTGACAGCACTGTCTAAAGAATGCTATGAGACTCTCTGTGTAGCAGAAGAAATTATCTAGTGCTGTCATTGTGATTCTGAGTGAAAGAGGGCAAGTGGGGTTCAGGCTTTTCTCCATGTGTCAGTACGTGGTTTGCTCTGGTGTCCTCTGACCCGTAACACTATCTGACAGAAGATTCTCAAGGCCTGATCATTTTTAGATGTTTATTTGCCTCTCTGCTTGCTAAGATGTTCATGCCTATTTATCTCATACACTAAAGAACAGGGCTGGCTCACCAGAAAATAGCTGACAGATGAGGTTGTGTAATGAGAAAATTAGAACTTTATGACTCCTGTGCAAGCTTAGAGTCCATCGTAATAGCTTGGAGCTTGCAGCAGCTTTTGAGTAGAAGGGAGACCTGATTCCAGGAAGAAATATGATAATCGGAGGCCCTGGGGAGGTCGACTGACTTTGGCCAAATAGGAAATTACCTTCAGTTGCTCTGTTTCTGTAATTCAGCAACTCCAATTATCACAAGGTGATAAAGTGTACATGTCCGAATCCATTAAAAGAAATTTAATGAAATCATTATACTTATGATGCCTAATTATGGTTGGTATTACTCCCATGATCTGTGTAGGGCTAGTGAAATAAAAGGAATCAAAGAACAGGCCAATTAATACGCTATGTGAAAATTCTCCCATGCTGCTTCATGTTTAGGATGAGGATTGGGTGTTTCCATGGGGCAGAGAGAAGCACAAAGCAGAAAACAGCTCCTCTGGGAGGGAAAGAAAGAGCAGGTGCTTCTAAACCCTGGACTGATTGTTACTGAAGCAGTGAATCTGATTCAAAGCTTTCTGGTTGCCATGGCAGGTAAGGAAACAAAAAGATACACAGTGTTCATTTCTTGACAATAAGCAGCTCACACATTTATCTACCAAAATGGCATTCTTTAAATTTCTGCAACTTAATTCAAGTAGGCATTTATCACCTGGCTTCTGGTAGCTTCTTCCTTCTCTTATTCCTTTATGGTCTCTCCTCCTGACTTTGAGCTTAGCACCGATTCATCTCCTATTCTACCTCCTTCTCTTCTCTCTTTCAATCTGTAGAAACAGGGAAGAGTTTGGTTGAAATTGGTTTTTCCATCAGCACGGATGTTCTTCCACTGCCTTTTTGGGCCTCAGCTTTCTCATCTGTGAAAATGGTGATTATGTTATCTTTTTAGCAGGGCTATTTATATAATCAGTGCTTATTCCACGAATGTGTAGTGAGTACTTTCTGTGTGTAGGGTTATGCTTGTGTAACAGACATTGAGCATAATATGCCAGAGTTATACTCAACTGTAAGTGTAGGAAGGCTGTGAAGGTACTTTATTCAATAAATAAACCTCTTCCTAACAGCTGTGTGTGTGTATGTGTGTGTGTGTCTATTTTTGAGATGGAGTCTCGCTCTGTTGCCCAGGCTGGAATGCAGTGGCATGATCTTGGTTTACTGCACCTCTACCTCACAGGTTCAAACAATTCTTCTGCGTCAGCCTCCCGAGTATCTGGGACTACAGGCACGTGCTACCATGCCTGGCTAATTTTTTGTATCTGTAGTAGCGACAGGGTTTCACCATATTGGCCACGCTGGTCTTGAACTCCTGACCTCGTGATCTGCCCACCTCGGCCTCTCGTGTGTGTGTGTGTGTGTGTGTGTGTGTGTGTTTGTATTATTTATTTTAAAACAGACCAATCACTTTAAATCAGCCAATTTCCTAGACAATGCCAGGCATTCTTACCATGAAGACATACATTCTATCCCTTTATGTCTTAGGACTATTTCACTATGCATTTTCATAAAGGCAGGCATGATTATGTCTATTTCGTAGATGAGAAAATTGAGGACTTGAGAGGTGAATTGACATTAAATCTGAATTAGCTGCAGCATATAGGAAGCTGATCTTCCTGGTTTTCTCAAATAGGGGCAGGCATATGATTTTCATAAGTGTTATGCAATTGTTTGGGGTAGAATGCTGGTTATTGACTTTTAAATTTGGATTTATATCATATGCCATTTTCTAACCTGAAAAATTATTTTTACATTATGATGTACCATAGGCTTATTGTAAAACATGAAAAAAAAACCCCAAGTATATATGAAAAGTGAAAATGTGAAAACCCCTGCACCCATTTCTCTCTTGTATCCCACCCTCCATAATTGGTCACTGTTTACCATTTTGGACACTTTAGGCAGGCTGGAGATTCTGCCAGAATTTTAAAACATTCAATAGTATGATGAACCTAGAAATGCCAGTCACTTCTCCAATTCTGATGAGTTTCCTGGGGGAGTTATGTGCTAAAAGCAGACACCCCATGGGAGATACAGAACTGCCTTATTAGGAGCAGAGACAGCGACTGATATCTACCAGTGCAGAAGTCTGCACTCCCACTCGGAGGCAGGAAGCAAAGAACCAACCATGTTTTTAATGCAGTGACCCGGCCCATTAGCACCGTGTTTAATCAATGTCTTAGATTTTGAACAGTTAGATTGGAGATATCTCTCCCCTTTGGGGAAGCTAAGGAAGAGCTCTGCTGGTGATGGTGATTGTAGCATCTTTTCTTCATGGGATTGTATAAAGTAGCCTGAACTTGAGTAGCAGTACTGTTCCTACCCTGCACCCCAGGTCTTCCTATATCACCGCAGCTCTCTCTTGACTGCAAGTCTTGGGAAGCCTGGCCAGCAACATTTGCACCAGCTCCAGCTCCTTATCTTCCTGTTTCTCTGGGCAGTTTCCCTCTAGACCTTTTCTGGCCACGGGTCTGGCTTCTGACTCTTTAAAGACCCCAGGTGCCCACCCAGTGTGGCATGGTACTCTTTGCAATGCCTCTTCTCTCAGGCTTCATTTCCCTCCCAGGCTTGGGATCGGAAACTCCTGACTTTGGTGCTGGAAGGCAGGCTGTTCTGTGTTCTCGAGTAGGAAGTGTTTCTGCTAGGCTTGAGCTGGCTTACAATGGATCTGCCATACATTGACATAAACGTCTTTTGGATCTGTTCATGCAGTCATTGCTCACAAACAATTTTTTAGTGTCTATGATGATGCCAGTTCCTGTGTGTGTATGTGGCCAAGTAGGGGTGGGTTGTTTACATACATGAATCAGAATCTTTCTCCTCCACAAAATTTATTTCAATGATTCAGTATTTACTGAGCATCTACCATATGGCAAATGCTGTGTAGCTAGGTGCTGGAGATACAGAAGTGCAAACAAGGTTTCACATCTTTCCTCACATAGCTTAGACACTACTGGAGAATAGAGACAATAAAGTAAGCATGCGGCTGGGTGCAGTGGCTCATACTGGTAATCTCAGCACTTTGGGAGGCTGAGGCGGGCAGATTACTTCAAGCCAGGAGTTTGAGACTACCCTGGCCAACATGGTGAAACCCTGTTTCTACAAAAAACACAAAAATTAGCTGGATGTGGTGGTACACGCCTGTAATTTCAGTTACTTGTGGGGACTGAGGCAGAAGAATCACTTGAACTTGGGAGGTGGAGGTTGCAGTGAGCCAAAATAGTGCCACTACACTCCAGCCTAGGTGACACGGTGAAACTTTGTCTCAAAAAACAAAACAAAACAAAACAGGAGAGAGATCCAAGATGGCCGATTAACAACAGCTCAGGATTGTAGCTCCCAGTGAAAGCGCAGAGAGCGAGTGGACGCCGCACTTTCAGACGAATTTTTGTTGCCCACAGACTAGGAGATTCCCGGCGGAGGAG
>CAUYLG010058152.1:0-30229 GCA_963573385.1 Cacajao melanocephalus
GCTCCTCCGCCGGGAATCTCCTAGTCTGTGGGCAACAAAAATTCGTCTGAAAGTGCGGCGTCCACTCGCTCTCTGCGCTTTCACTGGGAGCTACAATCCTGAGCTGTTGTTAATCGGCCATCTTGGATCTCTCTCCAGGAACACTTCTTTTTAAGCATAACTTTGGGCTACTTTTAGAATACAATGAGGCAACACTGATGCATAAGTTCACTTCCTTGTCATGTTTTGGCTGTGAAATTATGTGCTGCTTGATATTCAACCCACTATTTACATTTCAAGCTTCAGGATCCAGTAAGACTCAACGATGGCTCTCATTTCTCTAGGACTTCTCATGCTAGTCCTAGAAAATTATTTACAGTAGGAGTTTCTGCTCACTAATAACTCTGCTGTTAGTAACAGATAGCACAAAGATGATTTGGCAAGTCCTTAAGTAGCCCACATTGGTTGTGTAGTAAAATGCCATTTGATGCCATTCAAATAAATTTTTATTCAGAGATCTGATTTTTCAACATTTTGTCTATCACCTTACTAGTTTAGTAATACTTCTGCCTATTGTCAAAAGGGTCCCTTGCTCTTTTATGTCGTTATGTTCAAATTACTGAATAGTTTTTGGCTTGTAATTTAGCCATTTTTGGAAATAAAAAAATATCTCCCTGTAGAAACAATATGAAACTAAAGAAACCCACTGGGCCTTAAAAAGTTTCCTCGATCCTCAACACTGTGCTCCCAGATGGATGTCACATTACTCAGCCTGAATGTGTCGTTTGCTTCTTGAATGTGATTTATATATCTGTGGAAGCTGGGCATGTTCCCGTGGCTACTGTGAATAGTAAGTTTTGAAAATTTAGCCAATAACATCAAGCTGTTTGGTTATATAAGCAAGGATAAAAAGATACTTTGAAATAAATAAGCTTTTTTATTATCACATTAAATATGTATGTTATAACATAAAATATCTCAAGGTTTTACAATGTACATACATAAGGCCCTGAAGATGTCTCTTTATAGTACAGAACCTAATAAACTGTTCATCTGACCAGGGATATACATCTTCCCCTTGTGGTCTGGGGAGAGAACTGAGTGTAAGGCTGTGTATAATGCAAACAGTTCTTTCCTCAAGGCATTGCTCTCTGAAATAGTTCACCCTAATGGTTACTCTCATTTATGTAGTCATCGTACTTTCTTTGATGGATCGTGATGACACTGAGAGATGCTCTGAGAAAGATGAGACATTGTGGCAGAGTAGTTTAACAAATGTAGAAACTTCCTTTACATCACAGGATGGATGCTGGATTCAGGCTATAACTCCATGTTCAGATCAGTCTGGATGTTTTCATTGATTTGTCCAGTGGAAATGAAAAAATACCCATATGCTCACACATTAAAAACAAAAAGCTTCCCTTTTAAAAGAGTAATGTTTAGAAATACTGCTTTCTTTATATAGAACCTTGGCCTACGAAGGATATCAAACACTGTTTTTGTTTTTTTACAGCAATCTATGCATAAAAATGTTTTATAGCTATTTTAATTTATAGATCAGGTAAAATTTGACTCATCGACAGTTCAATAATGCTATTTTTAATTAGGCTTAAATTAAAAATTTTAGTTATGTTAATGGGAATGGGTAAACAGTGTCATAAATTGATTATGTCACCATGTTACCTGCTACTACTTGTTGTAAGTTATAATCACATGAAATAGGACAATGTCTATCTGTCTGATTTTGCTAAATCATTGGAAAAGGGTTAAATAGAATTAAAGTCACTTTCTCCTAAAAGTTGGACTCATTCTGATAATTTGATGAGTCTAATTCTATGATCATTCATAGATGGAGGTAAAGCAAGACTATAAACTGGAAAAAGAAAAAAAATAATACTGGACCACATCTAAAAGAAAACACTGAAGAGAAAAATATTTATCTAGTGACACTTTTTCTAAATAATTTCTGACAACCAATTTAACAAATTACTTACCTCCTTCCCTGGACCTCAGCCCCAGCAACTTAGGTGACTAACGTTGAACAATTGTTTTGCTAAATAAACATTGTTAAAAAGTTAATTTTGGAGAAAAAAGAAGTCACTGCAGTCTATTTTACTACTTTTATAGACATATAAATGATTTATAAACAACATGTATCATTGCTTTTTTTTGTGCTTTGAATGGGACAAAAAGGGCATACATATTTTTATCAGTATTATGCTAAGATTTGTGCTTGTCAATGTATATTACTTTTACTCTTCCTGAAAAAAAAGTTTGTGCTGCTTTTCTGGAAACAAGGTGCCAAAATTCCTCTCATTCTAACAGAAACTCTCTGATCGTCTCTGTAATAAAATAATTGCTCAGTTCAGTCAACTCAATGGGGAAAACAGTCAAACTATTTGAAAGAAGCAGATAAAAACCTGCAATAGGCCTTGACATTCTGTATAAAGAGCAAATCTGGGCCCCTCCTGCAGTTCCCACTTCTCCAGGACCCTGAATTCTCTTGTTCTAACTTCCTACTGAGGCACCGTCACTCAATATCTGTCAATGGTCCAATCTGTTCCTTTTCCTTATTTGACCAATATTTCGGTTTATATTTGCTTTACAACCTCATCATCATGGCAAGAGCTCTTCTTCCTGCTCTGTCCTGTAACTTGGGACTCAGAGGAGGCTCAGAAATGCCTGAGCTTCTCCTGCTCCTGCTATTCTCACCCCTTTCCACCTTTAAATTCTTAGCCTAATATATAAGTTTTGCAATAATTGCTGCCAAGGTTATTTGGATATGGAAATCTTAAATTTCTCTCTTTCTTATCAATTCCTCAGTGGACAATAACTTCAAGTGAGCATTTTTTTGCATGTGAAAACAAACCAAGAGAAAGAAAGAAGCAGATAAATTAGATGTGAGTAAAGTACCTAACACGGTATTTGTCATGTAGAAAGCTCTCAACAAATGGAAGTTATGGGGATCTAAATATAATTAAATGGTAGAGTTTATTTTCAAGTTTTATTTATTTTTATATATAAGGCTTAGATTTATGTTAATAAAAATCAGGAAATTTCTTTTGATAGGCTAATAAAGAACAGGAAACTGCTTTCTTACTCACTGTCTTTCTTTCCTTATTATTGGAAGTGATCCAGAGACCTAAGAGTATTTCCATGCCAAGTTCAAGAGGGCAGAGGGCAGAGAGGAGTGAGAGGCAGGGCAAGAAATGGGGAAGGAATGGACTCTGTACCTGCAAATACTTAGCAGGTCTCATGGAGATGAGAGTCACTGATGGCAGCTGCTGTATACAGAAGAGAAAAAAAATGTTGGAAAAAGGATAGGGAAAATTTGTTATTGATTTCTTTTAAAAAATGTATGAGAGAAAGTATACTGTAAATACAATACTCTAACTCACATTCTATGGCTTATTTTTAAAAGAACAAATATCAGCTGGAACTAAGTATAAAAAATGAATTCATTTTCATAACTATCACAAAATTTTGTTATAATTGCTACTTTCTGAGTGACCTTTAAGACATCATAATGTTTGAAGGTGGCTTTCCCAATGGGTGAGTTGCAATTGTAAGGCGATAGTTATAATAGCTCAGGTCACAGGTGGAATAATTGAATATCATTAACAATGACATTTGATTATGTTTCTTCATTTTTTCAGATTATATGTCAAGTTCTATGTGAAATCAGAGACCATGGGGATTCATTATTGCTGGAGTTGATGGTTTTGCAGTTTTACAACCATCTAATAATTTAGCACTTAATACTGAGATATTTCATCTTAAACTTAGAGGACTGCTTTGTTTTAAAGAAGAATTTTGCAAGGAAAAGCAGCAGAAACCATTCAGAAAATGCAGGAGATAAAAATCCTATCCAAGAAAATGGATCTTGGATCTTTGCAATCATTTGATTTGTCAGAATATTATTCTGTGCTAAAAAATAAAAGTGATTAAATGTTAAAAACCACTGAGCCAAAATTTTCTTGAGTGCACCTGTTTTGTACTTTTGTTTCCAGTTTTTTTTCCACATACTTCATTCTCCATCCTGATTAATCTTGTTCTTTTTAAGCTCATTTCTGAGCCAAAAGAAGTCATAAATATAGAGTTCTATAACATTAACATTTCTCTCAGAAGGACAGATTTGCATGAATGTCAAAGAAAAAATATCATATTCCCGCCCCATTTGGTTTAATGATTATTTTGTTACATCAGGAATGGCTTAGATTAGAATCTTTGTGGTGTTTAAAAAAACATTCCATTTAGTTAAATGTTGACACAATATTTTTGGAATTCTATATTTTGACATTTCCATTAACCTGAGTCTGTTTTGGAGGGGGTAAGGGGGTAGGTCATCATTTCTATTTAAAATGGGAATCAGTTTCAAATGGCTAGAGTATGTCTCTTCTCTCTCTCTCTGTGCACACGCGTGTGTGTGTGTGTGTGTGTGTGTGTGTTTGTGTTGGCATTGAGTATACCAGCAACTGGCTATAATGAGGGTTTAGTTCATCCTTGATGAAATATACATAATTTCTGACTTTATAGAGGTAATTATAGAATGTTTTGCATTATTGTTAAATCTATTTCTTTAATATAGAACAATGTAATTCTCAATTCTTTACTAGTAGTTTCCTTCAGGAAAAAATAAAGGACAAAATTTAGTGTTATCCAAAGTGCAGATGAATATATAATGTGATGTTTTACATTTTACTTATTGATATTTAGTCCTCTGAAAAGTGTCTAAGCTTGCTTAATTTGCTATTAAATGAAAAATGGGCTGTTTTCAAAATAGCTACCACATTGTCTTGCACTGACATGACTTCATACTTGTCTTATCAAGAGCAAGAGGATTCATAATGCACATGGAAATGTCGACTATAGTATTCTGATGTTTCAATGAATGTTTGCTACCTGAATCATTATTCCATGGTTGCTTTTAATTCAGGATTACGTCTTTAAGATCACAGAAAAATGTAGACAAAAACTTGAAAAATTTGATAAAAATTACTTGTGATTGTTTGGGGGCTATGAGGTTTGATATATTTGGAATACTTGTCTGGTCATCCACATCTTTTATTTTTATGGAAAGTAGATTCAGTGCCACTATTAGTTTGCCACTATATTTAAATCAGCTAATTATGTTGCTTTTAAAAGAATTTTAAAAGATAATATAAAGTTAGTTATGTCTATAGTTATACGAAGTCATGCTTTCAAGCATGTTGCTGTTGGATCCTGAGTTACTAATACCAAATACAAGTGAAGGTGATTCTGAAGTAAAAGCATAATACGTGTTATGAGTGGCTGGATGCCTCCAAAACATTCACATCTGTGTCAGTGGACATTTTTGAAGCAGCTGAAGGCTGGAATGGCATGATCAGAATATGTACTACAGCTGTGCACTCGGGTGGCGTGAACATGGTTGTCTTCACTTCTTAGATATTTCTATAGTCCAACAGATATTTATATTAAGATGTAGAAGCTATTTTATATGTTTAGAATGTTTTGAATTTTTTTTCATTTTAAATCCTAATTTTTTAACAATTCAGGGAGAAAGGGAGAAAAATACTGACAAACTAAAGGAGTGACACTCGATCCAAATATTGGTTATAAATATGGTGTTTGAGGTATATGTGTAGTATATAGTTTTCTTTTAATATTGTAGAAATCTTACCTTATGAAGATAAAGCAATAGATTTATTTGAAACAAAAATATGTTTAACATTTTGCTACAATTTCTATTTTTTTAATTTGTGGCTGCACCACTTGAATGTAAGTTGTAGATATCATGACCCTCCACCTGTAAATACTTTAACATCTGACTTATTATACTATGCCATTATTACACCTTAGATGATCAATAATAACTCAAGAATATCATCTCATATACATTTATATTCAAATTGTTGTAATTATTCCCAGAATGTATTTTAGAGCTGAAACAAATGTTTTCATATATATTGTCAAGTGAATCAAGTTCTCATATCAATATGTCATATAGGTATTTTCTCAAAATAGTTATTGGTTGTTGAATAGGTTTGGGTTTCCATGGCCCCAAGCTGCCAACTGAACCCACTAAAGTAATTTGCTGGAATGAGAAATGCTAACTGCCAAAACCAAAGAATGTTAATCAGCAACCAGCCTGACTGTGATTTCCAACATGTTAATCACTTGGAAAAATTGCCTCTCATTGGCTCAGTCTATAGATAATTACTACCTGAAAAGCAGCTAGAATGAGATGGTATATTAGCATGTTAATAGGACTTTGTGCCCAAAGGCTTTGGATTATAAATTATGAAGACTGCATTAGCCAGATGGGCAGGATTAATTAGCATGCTAGTATTACCTGGCATCCTATGGTGGTTGAAAGTAAACAGTGACCATAACCATTTCAGCATAGTTTGCTATTAAATTGCTTGCTTTTGGTAACTAGGAATAGAGTTTTCTTCTGTAGTTAGAACACTAACCAAGAATCAGTAATTCTGGATGCTAATAACTAGCAAAGCATTTAGTCCTTTTGTACTTTGGCTAAAATCGATGGTCATTTGCTCAATTTCCATCTCTAATAAATGAGAGCTTTATGACAGAGAAAAATGAACTAGTACTGGAATTCTAGAGGCTTATATTCTAATCTCAATCTGTTCATCCCTCAGTTTCCTCATCTGCAACATAAAGAGGATTAACTAAAAATTCTCTAACATTCTTTTCCAGCTTTGAGATTTTACAGAGCAGTGTAGACTCATGACCAGTAACAGATCTGGAGGGGAGAAATAGGCTAAAAGCCAATATGTTTCACAGGAGCAACTGAAACCAATATTTCAAATGAAGATAATACCTATAAAGAAACATACCAGGGATGACTTTATATTTCTCAAATCATCCAGACTGCCTTATTCACTTCCTATTTTGATACCTTCCAAGGTAAGTAGGTGATTTTTTTTCTTTTTTTTTTTCCTGGAACTGACTTGTACAGAGGTACTGTGAGAATTCTGGGAGGTAGAGAGGAAAGCGTTTCCAATCTCAGCTCATCAGGGAACATCGAATGCTCTCTTAAGCTCAATAGGAAGAAGTGAGGCTACTTTCAGATTTCTCTATCCTAATGGTTTCAGTTGCACTGAGGTAAAAACTATTAGAGTAAAAATTTTCTCAACTGTGACATGAATAGTCCAGTTTGTGTCAAAAGAATACTTCCCCCAATGAGTATGTGGCTTTGATTTAGAGATATTTCTAGTATTAAACATAATAACTAACATTTAATGAGCACTGACTATTTGACAGACATAGAACTTATAATTAATCCTCACCAAATATTATGCATTGGATTCTTAATAGCCTCATCTAATAGACGCTCAACTAAGGTAAGGGGCAGAGCTGGGATTTAAACCTGGGGCATGCTCTGCTTTTTTCTGGTGCTGTGTCTCAAGTTACAGACGTTTGAAGTCTTTTCTAAGTAATACCTATAACTCCTTGTTTCCCAGAAAAGACCTATTATTTAGGGAATCCTTAAAGCTTTTATCTTCCCTACTTGTGACTGCTTCTATTGCCTGCAGCATATTCCTCAGCAGTTTCTTAGTTTTCTGGGCAGAATCTTGGAAATTATGTGGTAGAATGGATTTAAGAATTGGAGGGTTGGTTACTGATATGGTTTGGCTCTGTGTCGACATCCAAATCTTATCTTGAATTGTAATCCCCAGGTGTTGAGGGAAGGACCTGCTGGGAGGTGATTGGATCATGGGGGCGGTTTCCCCCATGCTGTTCTCGTGAGAGTTAGTGAGTTCTCAAGAGATCTGATAGTTTTATAAGGGGGGGCGGGCTCTTCCTCCTTCACTTCCTCACTCCCGCCTGACACCTTGTGAAGAAGGTATCTGCTTCTCCTTCGCTTTCTACCATAATTGTAAGTTTCCTGAGGCCTTGCCAGCCATGCAGAACTCTGAGTCAATTAAATTTCTTTCCTTTATAAATTACCCAGTCTCAGATGGTATTCTATAGCCATGTGAAAATGGACTAATACTGTTACCAAGGTCTATTCTAGTTCCGAGCATCTTCACCCCACCTGCCACTCATAGCATAGATTTGGGTTGTGATAAGCAGTACTTTAGTGCTAGCAGTTAGCCTCATTTCAGGATGATGCCCCTCACCTGTCACTTTGATGGTTAACATTTGACAGATGGCATTGATAAAGCATGTTCAAAAATAAAGTCTGTTGACGTGTTAACTTCTATAGAAGGTCACAATGAGATGAGACATTTCTGCTTATGACCTTTGTTTGGTCAGCAGCTCAATACCATCCTCCTGCCATGTATTGTTGGCTGCCCAGAGTACCTTTCTCTCCACGTGGTTGAACAATGACTCACTAAGTAGTGTGACTCTTAAGTAGCAGAATGCCATTAAGCTTTCAGTTTTATTTTAAAGACTTTTTTCTTCTCAATCAAAATTTAATCATCTAAAAGACTGAAGGAAACTTAAGAATTATATTTAAAGAACGATTTTGATATTATGTTAGTGGTATGTCTATAAAATACACAATACTGCACTGTTCATTTTCAAAGTACCCTGGAATCTGTCCCCAAAATGACTCTGCTTCCATTGCTGTATAATACTGATAACCTATTTATTAGTGGTAATAATAATAATTAACATTTATCAAATATCTCCTGTGTGTCAGGCACTGGGCCAACTGTTTCACAGGTTATATCACTCAACCTTCTAACAACCTGATGAAATTAATACTAATATCCTCACTTTTAAAAATAAAATTTCTTTGTAAAAGAAAAATAAATTATCAAAGTCCTGTACACATATGCTGAACAGTAAAGAACTTACAGTGAAAAGCACCCTTTCATGCTGCTTCAAGAAACCCTTTTAATTGTTTCTAATTCTTTGGGTATTTATCTTCAAAACTCTAGATATATGCTAATACTGCTACTTAGCGAATTTACTTGACTTTCTCTTGTATTATTCCATTTATATGAAATGTCCAAAAATATGCAAATCCATAGATACAGAAAGCAGATTCCTGTTGCCAGGGGGCTGGGATACGGGAGAATGAAGAGTGACTGCGTTGCTACTTAATGGATATGGGCTTCCTTTTAGGGGAGATGAAAATGCTCTAAAATTAGAAAATGGCAATGGTTATACAGTATTGTGAATGCGCTAAAAGCTACTGAATTGTACTATTTAAAATGGTTAAAATAGTGAATTTTATGTGATGTCAATTTTTCTTCAATAAAAAGTAAGATGGCTCTCTGGTTAGGAAGACACCTACATTACTGTACTAATCAATGTTTCATATTTATATTTTTATTTTTAATTCTTTTTATCGTCTTTATTTCTAATCTGATTTTTATCCACAAAGCAACAAATGTCACTTCTGTTTTTAAATGTAACATATGTGTTTATAACCAAAACATAATTGTACATTTTTGGAGTATAATGTGATGTTTCAATGTATGAATAGTATAATAATCAAATCACAGTGATTATTATACCCATCAATATAAATGTTTATCATTTCTTTGTGGTGACAATGTTCAAAATCTTCTCTTCTCCCTACCTTGAAATATACACTACATTATTATTTGCTATAGTCACCCTACTGTGTAATAGAACACCAAAACTTATTTCTCCTAACTGTAACTTTGTACCAATTGACCAGCCTCTCCTGGTATTCCTTCCTGCTTTTCCTCCTCCACCGCTGGTAACCATTATTCTCTCTACGTCTATGAAATCAATTTTTTTAGATTCTGCATATGAGTGAGATCATGTGGTGGTTGTCTTTCTGTGCCTGGCTTATTTCGCTAACACAATGCATTCGATTTTATGGTTGAATGATATTTCATTCATTCTTTTTAGAATTGAGGAAGTTGGGGTAAAAGAGGCTAACTTTCCAAAGATCACATAAATAGTTAACCTTGTATTTGATCCTATGTAGTCTGACTTCACAGACTACACATGTAACCACTATTCAACACTTCCCTCCAAGACGGCAATTTTGGTGGCTGGAATTCTGTATGTGGAAAGGCAATTAGATCTTTCAATAATCTTACAGTTGTCTGGAGACAGACAATTTCTCTCATACATGTGAACTTTAAAAGTGCTATTGCGTCATAACATCATGATCATCCAAATTATCATTAGACGTTATATGCCTTACTACACATGCAAATATAAGTCTACCAATGATTGAAGAAATGCTATCAAATTAATTTAGGGATTTACAAAAGTAGAAGCAATCCAGTTTGGTGCATCAAGGGTTACAATAGCTTTTTTCTAATGTATCTTTAAAAATGTGATTTTGGAATTAAGCAGTTACCAGTTACTGTTAAATTTATACATGACCTTTGACTGCTAATAGTATCAGCCAACTGTATTCTATTAGTGATTAGCAAAGCAAGAATGTATAATTGATTGTTGGTGTTGATTGATATGTCTGATAAGCAGCTGGAAGTAAAGCATCTCTGTTCAGTTTCCAAAAATGTTAGAAATGGCCTGCTTTTTTCATGCTAAGAAACAGTGGGAGAGAAGAGATTCACCCTTCCCACCTAGACTCAGTGAATCAGTGCTAAGAAACGATGTCAAATATCATCAAAGGCCAAAGTGTTTAAGCAAGGAGGAGAAAATGGTGTCTCTCAGAAGGGGAATGTTTTTCTCAGAAGGTCCCAGTACCTTTGTTTTGATACTGGGACTGTTTTGTTCCTGTTTCAATATTTTTGTTCAACATTCAGTAATTCAACAAGCAAATATTTCTTGAGCATTAATTAGACTCCTACTGTGAAACCATTGAGCTAGGCTTGGTGGGAACAACAAAGGGTAGTAAAGATATATCTACTCTTGAGAAATTTATGTGGGATTGGCAGGCAAGATGTACATAGAACATGGAACTGCCAGGGTTGATTCATGATAGAATTTAACCAAGGTCTGCACTCTAATGCAGATGGCAAGTGCTAAGAGACTCTATAAATGCAGTTTTTGTTTGTATGTTATCATATAACATCGTTTCTGTCTTATTTTTCCCCACGTTACACAAAATACCTGCCCTCAGTACATCCTTTTTCAAACACAAATACTCCTTTTGAAATGAGTTTTTGACATTTCTTTTTAATAAGCATGGACATGGATGGTGTTTGGGTACACTTTTACTAGCTTTTGGACCTTGCTTTCTTATTTGTAAAATGAAGAAAATAATACTAGTTACCTCATACAGTTTTTATGTGAATTAGAAGAGAGAGCGTAAAGCATAGCACATTGCCTAATGCATGATTCTCAGTGATAGCTTTTATTATTACTACCTACATTAAAGAAATTGCTAAAAATTAAAAAATAGATTACTTCTAACTCCCAAACTCAGCAACTGATATTGGTTTTGTGTATTCCAGTCTTTGATCATATATGGAAATTAATTCTTAAAAACATAATTGTAATTTCTCCATTAGCTCAAAACATTGATCTTGCCGATGGCAAGATTTCATTTAATGTACGTCCTCAGCCCTTTGTTCACAGTGGGAATTTAATAGTTATTTGTTGACAAAATAGGTCCTTTTGTGACTCTGTCTTGAGTTACCCATAGCTCTCTCCTTTCTCAGGTAAACTTCCTCAGGGGTTGCTTGCACCTTTGAACTCCCAGACAGTTCATAAACTACTGAGATTGGCCTTTGGCATCCATCACTCTCAAAAGCAGAACTTACTGAAGTCCCTTCCTTGCCCCTAATTCTGAAGGACAATTTCAGTCCTTCTTACTGACCTTGGAGGCACCTGGAGTGCTATTAACTCCTCCCCTTCTCCTCCTGGAAATATACCCTTTGGGTTTTCCTGTCATGTCTCTATCCCCTAGTTTTACCTTCTCCACTTTTTACAGCCAAAGTGACTGTTATGGAGTTAAAATTTTTTCCTCCAAAATTTATATGTTGAAGTCCTAAGTCCCAGTAACTCAGAATGTGACTGTTTAGAGATAAGGTATTTTTTTTAAGCTAATTTGGAGATAATTTGGCTAAAACAAGGTCATTAGGGTGAGCCCTAATCCCATGTGACTGGTGTCCAATAAGAAGGGGAGATTAGGACACAGACAAAGGGAGAAGATGGCCATCCCCAGCAAAGGAGAGAGGTGCTGCTTTTCTTGGTACTCATGGCTCCTTTGGTCTGAAACAGTCTTTCCCTTTCTCCTCCCCTTCCCCCACAACCTTCTCTTGGCTAACTCTGTAAATCCTTCAGATCTCAGTTTGGAGGTGCTTGAAGGACTCTCCTGAGCTCTGCTGTGTTCTCCTAGTGTCCTGTATTTACTTCTGTCTGGTGCTTATTGCATGGCTATAATTGCCTGGCTAATTATTTATATTTCCTTCCTGGGCTATAAACTCCTTGAAGGCATGGAAAGCATTCCCTTCATTTATATCCTTGGAGACAGACAGGTACTCGATGTACAGTAGGGTCTCAAGATTTGTTGGATGAATCAATACGATTTTACTGCTTAGCAGAAGAAAACATTTTCCTAATTGTGGTGGTGATTTAATAACACAAAGACTTGGTTGACAATACAAATATTAAAGTTATTTTAATTCTGTAGATCTGCCTGATTTTGAAAATTGTCCATTACAGAAGATATTTATACTTGGTGCATAAATGTGCCACTTCTCTTGAAGATAAAATTCTCAGCCTCTGACCCTTTTGTTCTGTGAAGTACCCACTGCTGCAAGAAAAATTCAAAACAGATAGCATATACCTGTGGAAGATAATTTTATTATCTTTAATTATATTTTATACCTCTGTTTTTATCTATGTAAAATCCAATTAGAAAAGAATCAGATATAAATTGTCTTATTTTGGAGACAACTCACCTTCTGAAGCTACCTCAATAAGAAAGCATTAGAGAAATGGGTCCAAAAAGAGTTTGATTTTCACATGGTAAACCTAATTAGTATTTTTAGTCTCTTGCGGAACCAGCAAGCAACACTGCTGACTTAGAACATGTTTTTTTGCTGGTGAAAAGAGAGTGGGTGACTTTATGCTTAAGACAACTCTAGAAGTGTCCTTTTGTAGATGCCAATTCTGCAAAAGTATTTGGGACTCAGGATATGTAACTCTTTCAAAACCTGGATATTAGAAGTTTGGTACCACCTTCCTTTCAGAAGGAGAAGAGGGCTCTGTTTTGGGTATAACTGCATGGCTCTAAAGAATGGCAATGAGTGTAGAATGAGAAATAATTTAATCCACTATTGATTAACATGTTTGTTGTTAAAAGCTAATTTTCTGTAACAGCAGAGCTGCAGTCCAGAGTTTCTGGAGACTTTAAAAATTACCTCCAGGCACAGTCAATGTTTAAATTTTCTAAAGCATCCCACACACTGAAGAGATCTGTAAGCATCCAAGTAAAGAGAATCCAAATTAGAACTTAGCAAAAACGTACAGATCACTGGTATATATTAAATTTTTAATTAGAAAAATGGAGATTTCTACAAGTAAATTTCATTGTATTAGAGATTATCTCACATTTTTTGAAGTTATAATAAAGAAAATCAGGAAAACAAAATTTTTCGGTTTGAAATTAACAACAAAAACCAAAGAACCAACCTCTAAAAATTCTTTAAAAAAAAAAAAAGATTTATTTTTTAAAAATCTGCCTAGGTGAGTTTTTTTTTATTCCTCTTGTTGACCATGCTTGACTAATGGTACCTATAAAAACTGATGCACTCTTTGGTATATTCATGTTTTCAGAGCAGAATTATAACAGGGCTCGATGCTAAAACATGCTGTAGTTACTATTATCAAATGCTGAATCTCATTTTAGCTATTATAAAAGGTCCCTAGTATTAAAACACTGGGTTTATAGGTGATAGATGAAAAACGTATTTTTCAAACCATGGCCTTTGTGGTAGAACATGACTTGCTTACTATGGAAATATCTCCAGCTGCCTAGAAATGTTGCCTAGCAACCCCTGGAAACACAGAAAACCTAATATCATATCTGAGTTGCTTGTGGGTAAAGGGATTATTAAAAATATTGGTTAAAAAAAAAGGACTGCAAAGTTTGTTATTGGGCATGACAACAACTGCTGCTTCTGAGTTTGACAGTGTCTCTGTGTCCCTTTTCTAATGGAATTTCAAGTGTTTCTCATGTGTTTCCCATGAATTCTTTAGTTTCTAAGTCTCAACAGTGCAGCAAAGAGGGTGACTTGAAGAGGTCATGCCTGTGTTGTCAGAGGACTCAGCCCCATTCCCCCAGCTCTCCGCCGGAAGCTGTTCTTTGCCTTGGTGAGCAGCAGTCAGCCAGCCACTGTGGCTTTGATAGCTGTCGGCTTCCTTCAGACCCAGCAATTTCTGGGTGACTGGGAGTGATCTGTAGTTGCTGCTGCCCTGACTGTTCTGCTCGTTGGCCAAGGCTGGGGGCAGCTTGCTCTGGAAGAGCACCCTAAACACCAGCCCTCTGATCAGCTACCCTGGCTCTACCCATAGGCTCTACTGAAGGGATGGCACGAAGCTCTTACCTCTACACCAAGCAGACCTGTGTTCTGCATTATAAGCAAAGTAAGACAGCAAACTGGTGTCAGGCCTGACTCTCTTCAAAATCTCTGCTATTCTTTTGCTCATAGTATTTAAAAATTTATTTGGGCAAATGCATCCCGTGTCTTAGTCAGTTTGGGCTGCTGTACAAAATACCATAAATGGATGGCTCATCATAAACAGTAGAAATTTATTTCTCACAGTTTTGGAGGCTCGGAAGTTCAAGATCAAGGTGTTGGCAGATTTGGTGTTTGGCCTCTGGTTCATAGAGGGTCAGTTTCCTCTAAAACCTCCTATGGTTGCAGGGGTGAATGAGCTCCATTGGGCCTTGTTTATATAGGCACTAATCCTACTCATGAGGGCAGAGCTTCCCAATGCCTCAGCTTCTAATACCTCCTGATACCATCAGCTTGTGGGTTAGGATTTCAATATGAATTTTTGGAGAAAACAAACATTCAGAATATAACAATGGGTTTTTGATTCATACGACAAAAAATGAATCATTCTGAATTAACTTGAATGAGTGATATTCAAGCCGAAACTGATAATACCTTTAAGTGTGAATATAGTTTCCTGTTGAAAAACCAGTCTCCACCAGAATTTGAACTACTCTTAAGAGCTTTAATAGCAATAGCAACCAGCTTGTTCTTCAAATTTCTGCAGTGTTACAGTCTATAGTATATGTGGACATTTGCATTCTCATTTGATCTAACTGCTTGCTGGCAAGGGGTAGTGTTAGCTCCATTTTATAGCAGTAGAAGCTGATGTTCAAAGAGGTAAGACAAGGTAAAGAGATTCCACACTCCTGAAGTTTGGGCCAAGTCAACGTCTCTTCCATGGTTCCAACCCCAGTCAGTACAGGACCTTTTTGATGGATGCAAAACTAACTCAGATAGTTTCTCCAATAGCCCAGTAGCAGGTGCTGCTAATGGGTTGATCTTGAGGTTCTCAGCCTCCAACAGGGTTAGCGTTAGCTCCGTTTTGTAGAAGTAGAAGCTGATATTCAAAGAGGTAAGATGACTTGTTCAACATCATTAGTCAGTTCGTCAGTTCTTGAACTTGGGTTTTCTGACTTCCAGGTCATGTGATTGTTAGTAGGCATTTGGGATGAGGTTCACCTATCATGAAAAGTAGAGACTTGAACAGTGTAAAGATCCACAAGTTGGAGGCGTGGACCTCCTCCCTATGGTACAGCTAGATACAACCTACTTGACTCCCGCCAGTGACCCCATACCTTTCATGGAATGTGGAAATATGCCACAGTGAACACCTCTCAGTCATAGCATGACTCCTGGGAACTGAAGCCTGCTTGCTTTAAACCCACCAGTTAGAACTCCTTGAGGAACATCTGTTTGGGCAATGCCCTGAACCATGTGAAAGACAGAGGTACCATAGGTCCCACTTTCTCTTGTTCCCTACACACCACACCGATTGAATGTGCATGCCCTGAAAGTTCCCCTTTCCCATAGACCCCACAAGAGGTGCTGCCCTCTTGTGTCTGGGACTTGTAAGTAAGAAACTCCTGTTCCTTTATGTTTTGTTGTTCTGTGTCTCGCCTGACCAATACACCTGAACCTAACTTCTTTCTAGCCAGGACTCTCCTAGACCATGGCTATCTTGGTAGGAATAAACAGAACATAGGTCAGACAAGAGTCCCACGAGGGTGTCTGCCAGAATAAACATAATTTCTGTGCAAGAGACACCTGGTGATGGGTTGAACATTTGGTAATCAGGCCGTCAATGAGAATAAAGAAGTACCCTGTGAAAGCACACTGTAAATATCCATGACCATCTACCCTGGAGCCCTGTGAGGGCAGTGTTGCAATTTGTGCCACTTTCCAGAGGGAGACCTCAAGACCAAATTAGAGGAAAATATAACAATTGTATACTGGAAATTTGCTGAGAGAGTAGATTTTTAAATGAGCGCATGCACACACACACACAGGGGCAACTATGTGAGATGATGTACATGTTAATTTGCTCCATGATAGTAACCATTTTACTATATGTAAGTATATCAAAACATCATGTTGTATACCTTAAATATATGGTAAAATAAAGAAATGTTTGAAAGAAATGAAGAACTTCACTATGAGAATGAAAATTACAGGCCAGTTTCTCTCATGAGCATATGTGTTAGTTATTTACTCATCTTTCTCAGCTTCATATCTGTCCAATTATGCTATATTTTATACTACTGGGGCTTGAAGTCTGCAAACTACATTTTCTGGCTTCCATTGCTATCTGGCTTAGTTTTCAATTATGCTAATGGGAATCTGAAGTTCCTGTTTGAAGATCAGAATTGGACTGAGAGGTTTCCTGCTTTTGACGCTAATAGTGTGGTGGTTGTCATTTGCTGTTATGACAGCAAAGGTAGAGAGATTCTGAAGTCCTGAAGCTCGGGCCAAGTCAAAATCTTTTCTGTGGTTCCAACCCCAGTCACCATAGGACCTTTTAGACAGATGCAGAACCAACTGAGATAGTTTATCCAACAGCACAGTAGCAGGTGCTGCTAAAGGGTTCCAGTCCAGGGGGTTTAACAGCTTCTAATCTTTAGGTGTCAGTCCTTTTTCCTCCTTAGTCCTACAGCACCTCTCCTCCCTTTTCTTCGTTAGCCCTTCTAAAATCTGTACAACCAATTTCCTGTATTAAAATTCCCTTATTAAAAAAAGTTGTGATTCAGATTGTTGTATGACCTAATTTGTCCAAAGTCACACAGCAAGGAAGTTTCAGAACCAGATTTGAAACCAGGCAGATCGACTGTCATGCAGGGCTTAACAAAATTATTCCCTATATTTAAAGTATACAACAAGATGATAGGGGATACTTATATATAGTAAAATGGTTACTGTAGTGAAACAAATTAACGTATCCATCATCTCACACGGTTACTCTTTTTACACACCTGTTCGGATGGCTACTGTTAAAAAGTCAAAAGATAAATGTTGTTGAGGCTGTGGAGAAAAGGGAACATTTGTACATTGCTGATGGGAAGGTAGCTTGGTGCAACCATTATGTAAAACAGTACGGAGATTTCTAAAGAGATTAAAAACAAAACCATCTGACCCAGGAATCACCCTCTGGTCATATACTTCACAGGAATAAGATCACCACCTTGTAAAGATACACGCACTCTCATGTTCTTGTGGGGTTTTCACCTCAGTACGTCACTGCCTCCAGGACATGGCTGTAAGGGGACACAGGTGACTGACTCTTTGGAATGGAGGCCGTCGTTGTAAGAGTTTATTTGAGCTCAATTTTTTAAATAATTAGGGTGGCTTATGTATTAATTTACTTGGATTCAACTGTGTAACATCAAGACCTGGACCATATTACATTTCTTCTCCCATTCAATACTTCTCTTAACTAAAGTGGGTCCCTTCCTTCCCCATATATCTGTATCTGTCTATATTTCTCCATTGGTATGTAAGACCTTGATATAGACCCATACACAGATGACAAAGAGATTATATTTTATCCCTTTCCAGTCACCTGTACTAGGAGCCTTCTGTTAGCCTGCTCATCAGCTTTGGCTCACTCAGTCATGGACTCATGATAGTCTCAGGAAACCCACAGCCCAAAATGACTTTTACTGGATTGTCAAAGCCCAGGATTTATAACACTGTGGTCCATGGACACTGGCATCATTATCACCTGAAGATCTTTTTGTCCTTCAGACTTCTGAGTATACACCTCAACCTAGTGAGTCCTGACCTTATGGAATGTGAAAGCCTGCAATCTTTCTTAACTGCCCAGGGAACTTCTGAGCAAACTGAAGTTTGAGGATCACAGAGGGGCATCTTACACCTTTTCAAAAAATTAATTGCATGCAAGCGCAGGCTTCCTCCTTTTTTCATTTCACATCTTCCCTGTTTTCTGCTCTGTGGTACCTGAAGGAGAAACCTTAAGGACCTTCTCATTTTTTCTTCATTTATCTCTTGCATTTTGCTGCTACCAATTCTTGCTGCCTCCTCCTTCCTCTCAGGAAGAACCACGGTTGTGCAGGAAAGAGCTATTTGCTCCTAGAATGTTTGAAAAGTTTACATGGCACTTATGTATCTTTCAACTTGGTAATTGTCCAGTATGGTCACTGAATTGGCACTGTGCATACTTTATGTGCTGCTGAATTTCAATTCCACAGACGTCATCAGTCATTCCCCCTTCTGGGCTGAGTGTTTGTATCTCTGTCAGTGAGAGTCACCAGACCCTGAATGTGAACATTCACTGAAGAAGGTATTCTTGTTGGTGTTGGTAGAATGAGTTCAGAGAGAATGAGTACAGGTCTGCGGCACTTTGAGCCTCCATCAGACTGGCCTCTCAATCTCTCCCCACTCTTTTAATTTTTTTTTTCCTTATTTTACATTCCAACTGCCATAGGCACTACCCTTTCCGTTTATGAATCGATGTTTTCTTACAAGCTTCCTCTAACTCTTTTAATATCCATGGTAACCAGGCCACAGCTAGCACAGTGCCACAAAGAGGTCGGCTCATGTGAGCCCTTGGGAGGGCTTGACTTTATCCTTACAGTCTGTGTGTGTGACTGTTTATATAGAAACTGACAGAGCTTGAAAGAAAGAAGTAGGCAAGTTATGATGTGCAGGGCCCTGCTCCTCTGCCACCATTTGGGTTCAGTCACTTTATACTTCATCTCTGATTTCACTTAAAGTCCTTACATGCCTTGCAGGGTTGAGCTGGCTGTTCACAAACACCTGGCATAAGCCTTTTTCCATTTGCTCAACCACAGTGTGCTTTTGCAGTTCCTCTAGAATTTCTGGGTGGATGGAGGTGGAGTGGGGAATGGTACTGAGGTCAATTTGGGTCAAATTGCATATTCTCTTCCTTTTGGAATATCCCAGTAAGGAGTCATTTAGGAGAAAAATATGGTTAATTTAGCCCAATTCAAAATTATTCCATCACAAAACACTAACATAGGGTCTTATGGAACATAGTCCTGTAGAATTCCCTGGGGGAATTGTCATTTAACTGGCAGACTAACCCTAATCTTTGCTTGTATTCTTCCTTCCTTGGATCCACTATTGGGCATTGGTACCTCTATTAGAGCAAAATTGGAAAAAAAAAGATTAAATGGACTTTGCTTAGAAAGGGCTAACAAGCTTTTTCAATTGCCTTCTAAAATGAGTATTCCTTCCTCACTTCACCCTGACATTGTAGGTTATTTCTTATGTTGTATGAACTACTTTTCCAATCATCATCCCTCCTGTGTTCTAAAAACATTCTCTCTACTCCAAACACCTGCTGCTTCATGTGCTGCCTGCTTTCTTTCTTCTGTGACCTTCCCTGTTCATTTTCACATGCTTAGACTGCCCCCTCTTCTCTGTTTCTTTCATGAAGCCTTTCCTGGCTGACGCCTCCCTTCTCTCTGCCCAATTAACCAATGAATTCATTCAACATATGCCAAATATGTGAAGGACTCGGTTGGGCTCTCAAGATACAGTAATACTGAAGGCAGACCTGGGCTCTGATACTATGGAAATGGAATTCTCTAGCTCCTAACCCCACCTAACTTTACTTGCATTACCCTTACAGCAAGTGCTTTTACTCATTACCTCATTTTATAATTTTAATTTTGAAACATTTTCAAATTTACAGAAAAGCTAAATAGTATAAATGACTCACATATATCCTTCCCTCAGAGACTCCATTTCAGCTTCCTTTGTAACAATGGGATATGATATAAGACAGGACTTTACACCCAGCTTTAATGTGGCTCAAACTTCAAACCTGAAGCAATTCTTTAGTCTTTTTACTTTCCATGACTTTGAACCGTTATGAAGATTAAAGGCCAATGTGGGTCTGTTTGATGTTTCCTTGTGATAAGACCCAGAATTTTTGGCCAGAATTACACAGAAGTGATGCTGTGTTCTTATTTCATCCTCTCTGATGGCAGTTGTTTGTCTACTTGTCTCATTGCTGGAGAAGTTAACACTGACCCCTAGTTGAGATTATGTCTGCCAGTTTTTTCTGCTGCAAACCCATCTTTCTTTCCCTTTGTAGTGATAGGTATTTTGTGGAGAGTCATTTGGAAACTATGTAAAATCTGCTAACCCCACTTTTATCTACCAGTTTTGCCTTTATTGATGTTTCTTGCCTGAGTTGTTAGCATAACAGTTTGCCAAATGGTGATTTTCTTATTCCATTATTATTTGCCATTCTATAGTATATAAAGATGTATGTATGTGTATATGTACATATGTATCAATACCAGTGTGTATACTTAGAGACTTACGCCGATGCATTATAATCCATTACAATAATTATTTATTTTGATGCTCAAGTTGTCCCAGATTTGACCAGTGGCAGCTTCTTGAACCTGATGTACCAAGATGTGCACAGGCAGATCTTCTTTCCTTGTCCCTAGCCACCCTGGAATCAGCCATTTGTCTAAGCTGTCCTGTTTTTGTTTTTGTTTTTTTAAATCGAGAAGTGGCATTTAAAAGTCAAGATTTGTGTGTGTGGTGTGCTTTATTGCTATTGAGATGTTGCTGTCCCTGGGCACTCGGTGGTCAGAGCAAGGAAATCTATGCAAGTATATATGTACATGCATACACACCTACATAATATATACATATCTGCACACACATATGTATCATACACATGTGTATATATACACATTTACATCTCTGTATATTTCTATATCTATCTTTCTATGTATATACTGAAAACCATAAGTTCATCCAGATGAACTTTAATTCGAATCCAACACTGCAAAGGTTGTTTCTCATTCTCCCTTCTCATATTTGTACCTAATGTTTTCTGACAGTGAAAAGCCTGGTTATCATTATTTTTGATACTTTTACTTATTTACTCAATTCTCCTGTAAGTAACCTGCTGATCTTGCTGGGCTGCTGCTGTGCTCTGACCCCTTCCTTGCGTGGGCCCTGCCTGTTCACACTGGGCTGCCTTCCTGCCAGGAACAGGGAAGGGAAGGCAACCCCATCACCTGTGTGGTGTGTGTGTGTGTAAAAAAGACTTAAAATTAATTTGACAAGTTATAAAATGCCTCTCCTGCCTCTTTTTCTTACACTTCTCTATCTATTGAAAAATAAACTTGTTACTTTAATGAACCAGTAAAAATGATGATTTCATTTAAGCAAACATGTTTTATCAATGTTTGAATTTAGTTTACCTCCTTGCCTTAACACCAAAGGACTTACAGACATTTGTACACATTTTGTTCCTACCCTAGGACTCTAAGCTCCTTGAGGATAGAGTCTGGCTTCTGTTTGTTCTGAAGTCAAAGGGACACCTTGCACCAGTGTCTGGAGTGGAATGTGTGTCCAATTTGTTATATTGATTATATTCCTCCTATCAGAACTGACTAGCTGTTTTACAGAATTGATTGAACTTATTCATTATTCCAACATTTCATACAAGTAGCTTCAACCCACAGAAATATCTTACCACATTGTCTTAAGCTTGTGGGAAAAGCAGAGGTCACAAGTTTATTCACTAGAAAATCTTTTACAAGCTGAATATTGTCCTTAAAAAGGAAATAGGAAATAAAAATGGTATGAATAAAACAAAGGCATTACAGAGATGCTTATTTTATAAAATTAATGGAGATGTTTACTTTTCCTAACACATGAAATACTGTGCAGCCGATAGATTCTGTTTGAAATGGAAATAGTCAGTTGATTGGTAAGGGAGATATGTACAAAATTTTTACATTGAAAATTATACAATGGAACAATAGACAATTGTAAAAAGTGTTTTAAGCTTAGTGATGGATTTTTTAAAGATATAATTTGGCTTGAGAATATGCGTTTCACACTGTTGGCATTGTGTCTGGTGTGTGGCAGTCTTCACTGGGCTTTGAGTGTGTGTTTATATTACATGCAAGTTACAGGAGCTTCAAGGCCCTGCTGCAGGAATTCCCCTTCCCTAATAGTTCTCATGACTGTGTCTGTAAATCAGTCATCATTCTCATTGCCATTGCCATCTTCTTAACATGACTTCAGAATGAATCTTCCTTGAAGTCTTTCTTCATTATCATTGGCTATTTTTGCCCCTCTGTTGGCCTAATAAATTAGTTTTTGGACCAACTTAATTTATAGTCTATTTCAGATAGATATAAAAAAGTTGACTGACATCTGACAGCACATCAGCCAAGGTTAAAAATGCAATTTTCAGTTCATTAAACGCAGCAGAAAAGGTCAATCTTTAATAATTGTATAATCTACTAAGTTATGGTCTCAAGAGACTTCTGGTAGACTTGCTTGTGCCAAAAATGTGCACATTTGAGAAAATATGACTTCAGTATGCCTTTAAAACACACACACATACACACACCCCCCACACACAAATCAATTTGAGATTTATTTAAAGACATCCACTTAGAAATAATAATTTTGGTCTAATTAAGGTATGTATTAATTTTCTTTTTACTGGCATTAGTGGGAGTGCCTAGAATTGAAGATGGAGGCTGATCTGGCCTGTAGGTTTATAAAATATATATTTATTTCATGGTTTTAATGATTATGAGAGTAAGCAACACATTCCAATTCCTGCTTACAGGAGTAGGCTTTCACAGAAAATTATACAGTTAAAGTGTCTCTCCAAAATATAACACTGCTTCCCATTCTTTCCCAATTGATCTTTCTCTGATTACTAAAGCAAGTCACATCTTATAATGAACAGTGGGGGCCATTATCTATAGAAGGGGAGAAGTAAGGCTGTTTGTCCTCAGTTATTTATTTATTTTTTGGCAGAGCTAGCTGAGGTTTTATTTTGGACACACACACACACAAGCAATTGAATTGTTTTGTAGCTGGAGGCATGGGCAAGGTGGGGGTGGGGGGTCCCCAGGCAGTAAACTCCCCTGTGGGCGGGCTGAGGGCTAGGGCTGTGCCTCAGGTGGGTCTCCTGTTCCCTGTGCTCCCCTGCACAGGGGCCTCCCTCTGGGGCTCTGCGGCAGCTGCAGAAAGGTAGGCTGGGAGGGGCTGCTATGGCTGTTCGCTTGAGCTGGATGTCAGAGGACTCGGACACCAGCTTCCCATCGCGGGTCTCCAACTTCTTCAAAACCACAGTCCTGGTGAAGCTAGTGGAGCTGGTGCGGCCCGTGCCAGGGCCAAAGCTGGAGCCCAGGCGGTAGCTGAAGCCAGGGCGTGTGAGGCCCCCATAGGCCGAGCTCAGCCCACCTGCATAGCTGCTGATGGTCTTCCTATGGATACTCATATTCTGCATCCCAGACTCCAGCTGGCTCACCTCACCTTCCAGCAGCTTCCTGTAGGTGGCGATCTAGATGTCCAGGGCCAGCTTGACGTTCACAGCTCCTGGTACTCACGCAGCTGCAGCGCCAGGCAGGTCCTGCCTGACCTGCTGCAGGGTGGCCTCCAGCTCAGACAGCTTGGCATTGGCATCCTAAATGGCCAGCTCCCCACACTGCTTCAGGGATGCCCTCTAGCCTTTGAGGCCCTCAGTCTCAGCTCGGAGCCTGCTGATGTTCCAGTTCATCTTGGAGATCTCAGTCTTTGTGCGTCCCTGTGCTTCCCAGCCAGCACCTGCAGCTCCTTATACTTGATCTGGTACATGCTCTCAGCCTCAGCATGGCTGCCGTTGGTGATGTATTGGTACTGCACCTTGACTTCAGTGATGATGCTGTCTATGTCCTGGGAGTGGTTGTTGTCCATAGATGGCACCACAGATGCATCCGAGATCTGGGACTGCAGCTCCCAGATTTCCTCTTCATATACCTGCCTGAGGAAGTTGATCTCATCAGTCAGCCCTTCCAGGCAAGACTCCAGCTCTACTTTGTTCATGTAGGCTTCATGCATATCCTTCTTGATGAGGACAAATTGATTCTCCATCTCTGTATGCTTATTGATCTCGTCCTGGTACTTGTTCTTGAAGTCCTCCACCAGCCCCTGCATGTTGCCAAGCTCTGCCTCCAGCTTCAACTTCTCCTGGCCCAGAGTTTCCAGCTGCCACCGAGGGTGGTTGATGTAGCTCTTGAACATGTTGTCCATGTTGCTTTGAGCCATCTTCTGCTGCTGCAAGACATTCCACTTGGTCTCCAGCATCTTGTTCTGCTGCTCTAGGAACCATACCTTGTTGATGAAGGAGGCAAACTTCTTGTTGAGGGTCTTGATCTGCTTCTTCTCCTAGGTGTGCATGGCCTGGATGTTGTGGTCCACCTTCAGGTTAAGGGGGCTTAGCAGACTGGTTGACCATGACAGTGATGATGCCTCCCATGCCACTGGCCCCACCATAGCCTCTGCCCAGGCCACCCTAGAAGTTGCTGCTGCCCACTTGGGAGAAGCTCAAGGAGCTGATGCGAGCACTGGGCCCACTCAAGAGGAGTGGTTGCTGAAGGCCCCGGGGCCAGAGGTGGACACCTTGTAGGACTTTTCACCCTGATGGACATGGTGGAGGCAGGAGTGGAGTCAGGAGGGCTAAACCAGGTGGAGATTCCAGAAGGAGTGCTTCTTGGCCCAGTTACTTCTTTTAGTGGTCCTAACTTCCCTGCTAACATGCTGAGATACACAGCCTGGGCTGGTGAGCACTTAAAGTTCCTTATCTGGATTAGGGTGCTAAAAATGTGTGTCTACTCCAATGTCCAGTAATTATACATCAGAAATATGGCGAATGGCAATATTAATTTAGTTGGGAAATTCATGTTCCTTCAGAGTAAAAATATGCAGATTGGGAATCTTGGCTCAGCTACTTCCTAGGCAAGTTTCTTTTTATTCACTTATTCTTTTTTTTTTTGGAATCTGCCTACTAGGAAATAGGCAAGTTCTTTTTTTTTTTTTTGCTTCTGAGTCACAGGTTCTTGTCAATCAATTGAGGGCAATATTACTGTGTAGAATAGTTGTGATCACATGAGATAATGTCTACAAAGTGCTTCACACAGTGTCTGGTATGGAGTAAGCATTCAGAAATGATAGAAATTATTATAATTACAAATTACATTTGTGGAAGAGAACTTTTATTCCACTTCTATTGTCTACTCATATCCCATTCTCCATATGAGACTGCAAAATTTCTAAGTCAAAGGACAATACAGATTATTACAGTGGAAACAATAAGCTCATATAGGAGGCTGAGGCAGAAGGATCACTTGAGCCCAGGAATTGGAGACTATAGTGTGCTATGACTGCATCTGTGAATAGTCACTGCCCTTCAGCCTGGGCAACATAGCAAGACCCATCTCTAACATAAATAAATGCATACATACATACGTACATAAAAAGGAAAAAAAGCCTTAAGAAGTTAATGGTATCAACTAACCATCTTAAGAGAGGACCAGAAAGGTAGAAGGATGCAGGCTAATAGTGAGGTGGATTTAGGCTATTTACTGCTTGTCTTTTCCACTTACTCTAGATGGCCAGTAGAGCTCTTCCCTTTGAATTTGAGTATCACCTCTTCTGGGCCTTCCTGGGATCTTTCATAGGGGATTCTTTTGGATTATCATTTTATGGCTTAATTGACCTTCATTATTAAAACAAAATGAAAACAAAACAACTCTAAACAGAGGCCATCCGTGTGCTGTGCAGAGCATCATGTTTTTGCAGTCAACTTACTAATTTGCTTTAAAGTTCTTAGTTTGAGTTCTGAGATATCTAACAGAATGAAGCTTGTTAGAGAATGAAATAAACAGAATGACATTTTATAACAGAATGACATTTCATAAAAGAATGAAAACAACCAAAATGATCTTTTCAACAAGCTTCCTCTAATTGCTTTTAGAGAACGTGGCTTCCTCTGCTTACTTGAATATCTAAATAAAGGACAAAACATTTGTAATTGTAATATTAAGAATATACTTGGTTAGAGTTTATAATTTTGGTCAACCTGACACATAATTTCAAAAATGATCAGAGCATATCTTTATGGTTTCACAATTGAAAACTTTTTTTAAAAGTCTGTTGAATAGAAATCTTAGACACAGTAAATGACATTGTTAAAAACAAATAAGTTACTGGAAGAGGCTATGAATCAATGCCGTCCACCCTAGATCATATTTGTTAATAGGCCTGCTGGGGGCTCAGGAGGTACTTAGAATGCACCCAACTGGTCTCAGAAGGCCAGATGTCTCCTATATCCTGTGAGTCTCCAAGTTCTCTTTGAAACCACACATCTAGCTAAGAATGGGCTGTGCTTTGCAGACATCACACAATGGTGTAATTGGCCAAAAAGTGCATTGTCCCTCTCCTCAGTCATTCCATTGTCCTTGTAATATCTTCCTTTCTTTAAAGAAAAAAATATACATAATTGTGGGCAATACTGTACTCATTTATGTAATAGAAGTATATAATACTCAGGCAGAGAATATATGTCCTGGAGTTGTAAATGGAGAAGGAAAATCAGGGAAATGTAGTGTCCTGGAATCCAAGAGGAGAAAGCATTTTGAGAAGATGGTAGTCAGTGTTGAATAGAATAGACACACCTTGGAAACAAAGGGTTAAGGAAAAGCTACTGGATTTGGTGAGGTCATCAGTCAGCCTTGACAGATTTCAGAAGAAAAGTCGTTTGGGGAGCCTGATTTTATTTTATTTTATTTATTTTTATTTATGAATGTGGGGTGGGAAGGGCTGGTTATGATGGGAATTTTAAGGGGGGTGTGTGTGTGTGTGTGAGAACATGGAAATATCGTATTTAGAATATCTTTTAAAGAACTTTGTGAAAGGAAGGCCACATTGAGAATGGTGGCTGGAGAGAGATGTGGTAGCATCTGTGGAACACAGCTTTTCAGCCGGTAATACCTGAGTACCTTTGAAGACCTGGAGGCTCAAACCTGTGGAAGAAGTTGAGGAGAAAGGAATGGGCAGATAAAAAGTACTAGATCCTCTAGGAGTAAAGAATAAATCTTACTTTCTATTTTTGCTTTCTAAACATTCAAAATATCAGCATTTATTAGAATGGTGATATAGTCTTTGTAAAATGGTAGTGGATATGCAAAGAACCCTTACCCACAACTTGATGACTGAAAATGAATGCTATCAGTACTGAGCAGGACCTATTCTACAAAGTTTACCTGCCAGAAACACATTTTAAACAGAAGCTAAGCTATTATTCCTAATGATAGAAGAGCTTGTTAAAGTTTCATGTTAGATTGGTTCTCTGAGGGTGGAGCTGGTTATGGATAGTCTACATCAACCTGACATGTTCAGCTGCCCAAATATATATGGTAAATTCTCCCATTGGAATGCAGAACTGAAAAATGGCACCATAAATAACAATTCCAGGCTGTCAGCATGGAGTCATCACTGCTCCCACCCTCCCCGTTCTTCTCTTTTATTCTAAAGGCCAAATGAATTCTGAGAATATTTATGTCCTATTCAGATTAACTAATTGAGATTTTGGCTTTTTTCTCTAGTTGCCTGTTCCTTTACTCAAAATTAATTTGTTACAAGGCACAGTGAGTTAATTAGTATGCATAGCTCCCCTGTCGTCATGCTTGCATTTTTAAGGCCTTTAAAGTCAAGGTACTGCTTAAACAGATGATTATTTGCAGACAGTTAATTCTTGAGTTACATTTAAAGTTCCTTATTGGGATTAGGGTGGGCATTATCGTATTATTAGCATGCCTTTTATATTTCTTGATTTTTTGAGAAAGAAGCATCTCATTTTTACATGACATTTCAGAACTTTCATTGTCAGTAAATATTATCATTGAGCTTCTGTTCTGTCAACAACATTTTTGTGTCACATATTTTCAAAATACGAGATTTCAAATTTCAAAAGAATTAGTTTCCTATATATAAGTTTAGGGAAGTGGTGGTAGTAAGCTTTTCATTAACAAAGTTGTTGTTATAATGAATAATGAATGTGTATTCAGTGTGTGCCCATTGACAATTTGAAGCAGAACAAAAGAGGGGGAAAAAAAGAATGCACCACTAGGGGCCACTCTGATCTTAAAGCTTGAACCAATGAATGACAGTTGCAACAATGACAATGGTGGTGACATCAATAGATAATTTATTTATGATAAAATGGAGATAGTTTGTGTAAATATAATATCCTAAATTTAGGATATGAAATTTCAAGCTTGATGAGGATTTTGTCTGAAAATGATCTTCTTTTCAGATGCTTTGCAGATACTTTGCATTAGTTGATATTACTAAATCATTTATGAAATTAGCAAATGTGGAAGTATTGCTAACTTTTGTAAAGGAGAAAGGTAGGGTTTGATGATCCTAGGATAGGGAGTCATCAATTTAGCACTGACATCAACTTTCACTATCATAGTGATAAAGCTATGAGCTATTCTGGATTGGTTATCAAGAAGAGATATCTTTTTCTCAGGAGGGTCATAAAACACACTGGGTTAAAGTGTGAAAAGTGTCCTGATTACAGTAGTTGTTAAATATTATTATGTAAAGTGAGGTAATGATAGTAAAAACAAGTGAAATGCATGAATAAAGCAGTTACCTGGTGATCAAACTACAATTAAAACATCAGTCATGTGTGGTAATTAAAAATTCTCTTTATAGAGTGTTTCCAAATAAAGAATTCAAAAGCAGTTTTCCTGAATTGTTGATATTTGGCTTTTTCTTTTATATATATATTTTATTGCACTTTAGGTTCTGGGGTACATGTGCAGATCATGCAGGATTGTTGCATAGGTACATACATGGCAGTGTGGTTTGCTGCCTCCATTCCCCCATCACCTATATCTGGCATTTCTCCCCATGTTATCCCTCCCCAACCTCCCTACCTACTGCTGTCCCTCCCCTATTCCTCCCCAACAGACCCTAGTCTGTGATGCTCCCCTCCCTGTGTCCATGTGTTTGCGTTGTTCAACACCCGCTTATGAGTGAGAACATGTGGTGTTTGATTTTCTGTTCTTGTGTCAGTTTGCTGAGAACGATGATTTCCAGATTCATCCATGTCCCTACAAAGGACACAAACTCATCATTTTTTATGGCTGCATAGTATTCCATGATGTATATGTGCCCCACATTTTCCTTGTCCAGTGTATCATTGATGGGCATTTAGGTTGGTTCCAGGTCTTTGCTATTGTAAACAGTGCTGCAATGAACATACGTGTGCATGTGTCTTTATAATAGAACAATTTATAATCCTTTGGATGTATGCCCAGTAATGGGATTGCTGGATCAAATGGAATTTCGATTTCTAGGTCCTTGAGGAATCGCCACACTGTCTTTCACAGTGGTTGAACTAATTTACACTCCCACCAACAGTATAAAAGTGTTCCTATTTCTCCACATCCTCTCCAGCATCTGTCGTCTCCAGATTTTTTAATGATTGCCATTCTAACTGGCATGAAATGGTATCTCAATGTGGTTTTGATTTGCATTACTCTAATGACCAGTGATGATGAGCATTTTTTCATATGTTTGTTGGCCTCAATATGTCTTCTTTTGAAAAGTGTCCGTTCACGTCCTTCACCCACTTTTGAATGGGTTCGTTTTTTTCTTGTAAATCTTTTGTAGTTCTTTGTAGATTCTGGATATTAGCCCTTTGTCAGATGGATAGATTGCAAACTTTTTTTCCCATTCTGTTGGTTGCCAGTTCACTCTAATTATTGTTTCTTTTGCTGTACAGAAGCTCTGGAGTTTAATTAGATCCCATTTGTCTATTTTGGCTTTTGTTGCCAATGCTTTTGTTGTCAATGCTTTGGGTGTTTTAGTCATGAAGTCCTTGACTATGCCTATGTCCTGAATGGTTTTGCCTAGGTTTTCTTCTAGGGTTTTTATGGCGTTAGGTCTTATGTTTAAGTCTTTAATCCATCTGGAGTTAATTTTAGTGTAAGGTGTCAGGAAGGGGTCCAGTTTCTGCTTTCTGC